>JAJIBD010003945.1:0-29492 GCA_021461705.1 Cryptotis parvus
AATCTCATCATGACCAATCTAAAGATAAAGTAAAACCGATTCATGAAGACTTAAAAATTGAGTCAATAACCCGTTTAGGAAGGCTTTGCGACAGGTTTGGAATATCAAGTCCTTATACTTTAAAATATTTAGCTGATTGGAGCGAAAATAGTCAGTGGGTATTGGCAGACTTTGAAATGGTAGCCCATACTTGTCTAAACAAATCACAGTTCATGCAATCCAAATGTGGTATGCAGATGGGGTTAACTGGAATATTGACACTTTAAGAGAAAAGGAATCAGGCCATACTATAACTTTTGCCATGCCAAAAGGTGAAGGTGAATGGGAAAAGAAAGCAAAACAAGCGACATTACCTGAACCTATTTTTAAAATTTGTTGGGAGACAGCATTAAAAGCGTGGGAAAGAGTAGGTTCCGACCCAGAATTTCTAGGGTAGCTATACGAAAATTTACCAGGGTCTTGATGAACCATACTTTGATTTTGTTGGGAGATTATGTGAAACAATCCAAAGACAGGTTCAAGACCCAACCACTCAAAGAAGTCCTAAAACTGAAACTTAGCATATGAGAATGCTAATCAAAATTGTCGAGCAATACTATATAGTATTAAGGAAAAGGAAGACCTCATGGGGTATCTAAAGGCCTGTAGAAATGTCGGTTTGACCTCCCATAGGACACAGAATGATATAGAGGCTTATCCCCATACAGCAGGAGGATCAGGAGAGGGATGGAAATGTCAAACAGCTTTAGGGGAGAAACAATAAACTTCAAAGGGATAAACAATAATTGGAGAAACTATTCTAATAATCGCAACTCCACCCCTCGGAGGGCCCCACCTGACCATGCCCAAGGTGCAGAAAGGGAAAACATTGGGCCAGAGACTGTCGGTCTTGGAGGCGAAGTCAACCTCAGGCTTCATCTGGACAGATAACCTGCTTTAGCTTCGGAAAGAAGGGACACACCTGTAGAGATTGCCCATCTTCTAAAACTATCAACACAGGGCAACATTCCTAATAATCCCTTTATGGGAAATGTTACATGGACCCTCCCAGGTTCCACAAGCTCCGCAGGCTCAAATAACATCTATGCCTCCCCTAATGCGGGAAACTGGGTGGGGGCCAGCCCCAGGCCCAGCTGAATCCAGGGCACTCTCCTTCATTCCACCTGCCCAGTATCCTCCGAATCAGAATTCACAGAATTACAGTCAATAAATGCTCTCTGGCCTACCCCATCAGGCAATGGCAGTCTCGACATTCTCTGCCCTAAGACTGTCACCATATACCCAAGTCAAGACCCCTACATGCTAAAAACAGGGATAAAAGGACCTGCTCCCCAGGTAGTATGGGTTTAATTCAGGGAGCGATTGGCTGAAATTTAAGGGAATTAAGGTGCATTTCGGACTTCTGGATCCTGAATCTCATGGAGAGATAATACTGTCAATATCTGTGCCAACTAAATGGACTTTTAAAAAAGGGGAACCACTTGCTAAACTATTATTATTTTTTGAGGATCCGTGTAGTCAGTCCGAACACCCTAGAACTGGTGGCTTAAACAGTACCAACCCTTCTGCCAACTTCATTGTTGGTTATACAGCCACACAGAACCAAGCCCACCAGCCACCTGCTAACTATCTAGTTGGGTACACTACCAGAATTTCTCAGGCCAAGCGGCGGTTATACCCATCGAAATTTATAAAAGGAAATTCAAAGGCATGTTGGATACAGGGGCAGACATATCCACAATCTCCACCAAGTATTGGCCCTCTAACTGGGCCCCTAAAGAAAGTGTCCCATAGCCTGAGCGGGGTAGGCAATATCTCCTCCTCTCTTCTCCGACAGAGTGCGAGGTGGCTGCCGTGTATTGGCCCTGAAGGGAATTGTAGCCATGGTCCAGCCTTATATAGCCCCTATGCCTTTTAACTTTATGGGGTCGAGACATGCTGGAGCAGTGGGGGCAGTAATCCACATACCTTGTCCAATTCCCGTCGAGCACCAATTCCAGCTCTCCATAATAAGCTTAACACCGGAGTAACCCTTTTAATTGGGGCCGCTGTGGTTAAGCGCCCACCACCTATCCGTATTCAGTGGAAGTCTGACAAACCTATATGGACACCACAGTGGCCCCTCAATACCAAAAGTTAGAGGCGCTAACAAATCTAGTGGAAGAACAGCTGAAATTAGGACATATTGAGGAAACATTCTCCAGAATGGAATTCTCCTGTTTTTGTAATACAGAAAAAAATCAGGCAAATGGCGTTTGCTGATTGACTTAAGGAATGTAAATTCTACTATGGTCCCCATGGGAGCCCTACAACCTGGGCTCCCTCTCCAGCAGCTGTTCCTAAAGATTGGCCGCTAATTATCATAGATTTAAAAGACTGCTTTTACAGCATACCTATCCACCCAGATGATCGGAAAAGGTTTGCATTTTCAGTCCCTTCCATTAATCATAAAGGTCCTTTACGTAGGTTTCAGTGGACAGTATTGCCCCAAGGGATGACTAATTCACCCACGATGTGTCAACACTTTGTTGATGAGGTTTTGCGACCCATTCGTGCTAAATTTCCTGGTGCATACATCATCCACTACATGGATGATATCCTGCTAGCTTGTGATAATTCCAGAAATCTCCAGAATTTATATAATGATGTAATGACTGTTTTACCAGAGGCTGGCTTACAAGTAGCTCCAGAAAAATCCAGATGCAGCCTCCATATGAATATTTGGGCTATGCTCTTGACCGCACTAGAGTGCGTCCTCAAAAAATTTCCATTAGTCAAAAAGGGCTCAAAACCTTGAATGATTTTTCAAAAACTGCTGGGGGATATCAACTGGGTGCGCCCCTCCCTTGGTATTCCTAACTGTGAGCTCAGTAACCTGTTCCACACCCTTGAAGGTGATCCTGCTTTAAATAGCCCAAGGCAGCTAACTCCTAAAGCTCAGAAGGAATTAGATTTTTTCATGGATCGGCTTCAAAAATCTTACCTCTCCAGATTTAATCCCGGAGAAAAGGTATGGTTATTGGTCTTCAACACTCCCGAAGTCTCCAACTGCTGCTATAGCCCAATTATCTGGACCACTAGAATGGGTTTACTTACATAACAAGCAGAATCGTACTGCTACACCTTACCTTGAGATGATAGCTAACCTTATAATTAAGGGAAGATCAAGAACCCAAGTATTACTTGGACATGATCCCCATGTAATTGTACTACCTGACCCTAAAAAGAAATTGAAGCTGTTTTACCACTCAGTGAAATCCTTCAAAGAGCTTTTAGCAGATTTTTCAGGAGAAATATCTTATCATTACCCAGCTGGAAAAACCTGGAATTTCTGAAAAGGACACCTTTTGTAATCTCCACCATTGTCCGCTCCTCTCTCATTCCTGATGCTCCAGTGTATTATATTGATTGCTCCTCATCAGGAAGGGGTGGAATTACAGGTCCTTCATTGACCACTACTGTGCATACAAATTATAAATCTGCCCAACAAGTGGAACTCGCCACCCTGATACATTTACTATCCCATGTATCTGGCCCATGTAATGTGGTGGGTGATTCTGCATAGGTAGTTGGTTTATTTCCTGGAATTGTTACTGCTTCTTTAAATGCCCATAATCCTATAATTCAGGAGGTACTCCATAAACTACAAGATCTCCTCCAAAACAGAACATTCCCTATATACATCTCCCACATCCGTTCTCACAGCCGACTCCCGGGCCAATGGTTCGAGGAAATGAAGCAGCAGATCTCTTGGCAGCACCAGTATTTAAATCAGCTGAGGAAGAGCACCAGACTCTACATACAAATGCCCACCGCCTTCATGTACACCATGGCATCCCATGGAGACAAGCTAGACAAATTGTCCGCGAACTGTCCTGTCTGTGCTCCTTTACATTGTACATCTCATGTAGCAGGAGCAAATCCCCGAGGCTTACAGACAAACCAATTGTGGCAGATGGATATAACACATACTAACTTATTTCCCAACAAACCTTTCCTTCATGTGGTCATCGATACATATTCCCGGTTCATATGGGCTGTTCCTATGACGTCTGAAAGAGCTAAATCTGTTCATTTTTACTCCAGTGCTTCTCCGTCATGGGTATTCCCCATACCATAAAAACAGATAATGGTCCTGCTTACACCAGCAAAACCTTCAAATCCTTTTGCGAGGAATGGCAGATCAAACATATTACAGGAATTCCATATAATCCACAAGGACAAGGAATTGTTGAACATGCCCACAGAACGCTTAAAACTCAGCTATTAAAGCAACGAAAAACAAGTATGCCTCCAATGGATTCTTTATCTTTAACATTATTCACCTTAAACTTCTTAAATATACCTCAAGGAGATCCCTACACCGCGGCTGAACGTCACTTTCTTTTTTTTTTCCTTTTTTTTTTTTTTTTTTTTTTGCTTTTTTGGGTCACACCCGGCAATGCTCAGGGTTACTCTTGGTTCTGCACTCAGGAATTACTCCTGGCGGTGCTCAGGGGACCATATGGGACGCGGGGATCGAACCCGGGCGGCCTGGCCCGCCGCCACCAAGAGCCAACCCCCTACCCGCTGGGCTATCGCTCCGGCCCTGAACGTCACTTTCAAGAAGATATGCAAGCTCAAAAACAGTCAATTCACCTATCTGGGTGAAAATTGATGATAAATGGATTGCAGGTCACCTCCTCATTCGGGGAAGAGGTTATGCTTTCATTTCTACAGATGATAACCCTGCCAAGAAACTCTGGGTTCCTCTGCGACTTGTTAAGACTAGAATTCTCCAAGAATCAGGAAACAACTAATTCTTTCAAGATAAAGTCTTAAATTTTAAATTGCAAGTTGCTGTTTAAATCTCCTGGATTGGTTCATTTTAATAATGATCTTGTTTTGCAGTCTGTGATCATAGTTCATGTCTAATATCTTGCCTTACAGCCTAAATGTTTTCTTTCTTATAAAAAAAAGGGTGGAAAAAATGAGTGGACTCTGAGCATAGTGCTCAATGTCCATATGTTTCAAGGATTAATGTTAGAGTTTCCTTTTTTTAATGTTTTGCTCACAGGTATTTGCAGAAAAAGAACTTGGCTGCTGCAGATTCCTTCTATGTTGCTCGAGGCTTTGGACTCTGATCACAGTGCTCATTACAAAAATGTTTGCTAAATCAATGAAAAATTGTTTTTCTAATGATTCTGTTCACAGGATGAGATATTGGAATCCAGTAAACTTGCACTACACTGCTCAATATTCCGAGACTCCTAAAACAGTGCTCACAAAAATTTAATAATTTGCAAAAATAATTTTTCCCAATGCTCTATTCACAGGAAAAGACACTTTCTCACCATCATTTGCCAGCTTTATATTCATGAAGCGCTTGACTCGTTACCATTTATCACCCTAGATGGGTCACATATACAGCTGTAAGATATTGATCGATCAAATGTATGTGTGCGGGGTGTGTGCAATGTGGTGGCCACCATTATGTTTGTGATTAATGTTGTGTCTATGTTATGTCTCAACTACTACCTTCTCAATTTCTGACCACTACAAACCTCTATTACATTCATCAGCTCCACTGCTGATCCACTAGATTTATCAATTTTAAAATCATCAATTCTCATACTTATTTCCCTGCTCCACCCATGTTGGAGCTTCTTTATGTTCCTCTCTCCATCCCAGACTTGGATCCCTGCAAAGCCTTAAAATCTCTACTTGTGATTAACCTCGAAAAGTGTTTTTGTCTCGCCTAAAAATTAAGCTACAGGTACAGTTACCAGTGCCAGTGTTCCCTTGCTGAAGAAGCCCTGCAAGACACCCCACACCGATGTTCCTGACACCTGTTCCAGCGCTCAAGACTCCTGTTCCAGAGTTCGAGATATTTGTTCCCGTGTTCCAGAGACCCGATCCAGTGTTCCTGACAATTCAACGAGTTCCTGATCGCTGCTCTCCAGAGACTCATACTCATATGATCACCGCTATTGCTGTCTCAGAAGTAGCCCCACAGACTTTGTTCCAGACACCGACTTTACATAAAATATAGCAAATTGACTCTCACAAATTTTGGACAGTGCAAACTATAGTCCATTATAATCAGACAGCTAGAAACACTTTGTCATGAACTTTTGCTTTGGGTCCAAAAACAAGTTAGGATCCTAAAGTAACATGTATTATCATTTTGTAATTGGAATTGTTTTTTCTTATCTTAATTTTCTGTACATTACTAAATATTTCTTACCTTTTCAATTTTTATTAGTAAACTAATCAGGGGGAGTTGTTGCAGGACTCCTAAGGGCCGCTGCATCTGCTCTGGAGTTCCTCCCGCAGATCACTCCGTAGATAAGGGGGTAGTCTAAATGTGGCAGTTTGTCCGACCATGTATGCTGTACTAGCTGGTATAAATATTCTCCCATGCTACCACAATCATCGTGGGACTAGCTAGATCTTACCAGCATATTAGCCTGGCCACGCTGGACCCCTAAGTAATTAGACCAGAGAGAAATGCTGTTTGCTTCCAAGCAAACAAGCATGGCTCCCTGATATACTCAAAGGCAACTAAAATATAAAACTACAATGAAGTAGAAGAGACTTGTGAAGGCTTGGAGAAATATTTAACTGGCATTAGTATTAGTCTTTGGTACAGAGACATGCCATCTCAGAAACCCCCTTCTCTACACTACAAAGGCATTCCCAAGCAGATTTCGGCTCAAAACATTAGCATAGTAAAGGCCCTAGGTGAGGTGCAGGGAGGGATTGCCTAAGGGCATTGGACCCTACCTGCTTTCCATAACAGTGGGAGGAAGATCTGAGTTACAGGGATATAAACTAGCCGGTTCCCGCTCTCCGGGCCTTCTTCTTTGTGGGATCTCTCCCTTGTGAGCGCTCATTCCCCTTGGAAGCCTTTTTACAAAGCCTTTTCACATGGTGGTCACCATCTTGGCCTACACGTGGCTGGGGTTCTAGCCTGGAATCCTAAGCACCGGGCTTTTCCTTTTTGCTGATTTGTATGCCTGAACCTGTGATAAGTAAAGCCTTTTAAAACTGCATCGGATTCCTGAGTTTTCATCCATTCCTCGCCGGCTCGGAGGTAGAAGGGAACTTCGCTTCCCGGCACTGTCCGGGACCCGGCGGAGCGCCCCGACAAGTACACACCAAGCATATTGTCCTAATCAACTGTCAAATGATTCATAGGGCCAGGAGATAGCATATCTCTTCCCACAGAGACTGTTCCTACTATTTTTTGACATGTGCCAAAGTCAATTCAAAGTGTATCAAAGAACTTGAGATCTGACCAGAAACTATAAAGAACACTGAGGAAAATATAGGCAGAATGCTCCAGGATTTGGATTCCAAAGTCATCTTTAATGATTTATGATAACATTGGCAAAGACAATAGAATCAAGAATAAACAGATGGTACCACATCAAATCTAAGAGTTTTGTATGGCAAAAGAAATACAAGCTAAAACTAAAAAAGAGCTAACTGAATAGAAAAAAAAATGCACTCAACACATAAGATAAAGGCTTGGTATCCAGTACTTTATATGAGTACATATAAAGTACTTTATATGAATACATATAAAGCACTCACAAAGATCAACAACAAAATTACCAAAACCCTATCAAAATATAGGAAGAAGAAATGAATAGACTTCTCAAGGAACAAGGAGATGGCGAGTAGGACAGAGGAAAGAAAATGCTCAGCATCACTTATCATTTGGGAAATCCAAATTAAGATGACAATGAGTGACACCAGTGAGGTGGTCTTGTCTTTTTTTTTGGGGCTTCAAAAAATAAGATGAGTATTTATTATACCAAGGCATTGTGCAGAATGATTTACAGATTTATCATTATCATTTATAAGCTAATACTTATTGAAAGTGTATTTTTTAAAATTTTTTTATTTTTACAATTACAAAGATATACAATTAAAAAGTTCATATTTGGGTTTTGGTCATACAGTGTTCCAGCACCCATCCCGCCACCAGTGCCCATCTCCCACCACCTCACGTCCCGGTTCCCTCCTCCCTCCCCCCAGCCGTCCTCCATGGCAGGTTCTTTATTTCTTTCCTTTCTCTCTCTTTCTCTTTTCCTTCCCTTCCAGACTATGGATTACAGAACATACATTAAAGGGTTGTCATGTGTCGGGAACGGCCGCCAGGGTCCCTGACAGTGTCAGGACAGAGGTTCTCTTCTACCTTCGAGGACGCCGATGAAAACTCACGAGTCCGGTGCAGTTCCAAAATGGCTTTTAATAGTGCAAAAGCTCTTCCACAGCAATCCAGTATAATGAACTAACTCTAGCTCTGGTCTGAATTTAGACCATACAAAAGAGCCTAAGTCTCCCACCAAAGAGAGAGGATCTCACCCGAGCTGAGTCCTACCCAGAAGGAACAAAAGGCCAAAGAGCAAAAAGCCAAAAGCCAAAAGCAAAAGGCCGAGGAGCCAAAAGCCACAGGAGCCAAAAGCTGAAAGCTAAAAAGGCCCAAAAGGTGAAAAGGAGAAGAGTGAAGGGGCCTCAAGTCAGCCCCTTATATACACCAAAGTAATCCAATTGGGAGGGTCATGTCAACAAAGAACTCTAAACAGAGTGTAGTGCCACACCCTATTGCAAGTATAAACAAAGGTTATGCCAAGGTCTAATCCTTTCTACCAAGATTACCTCTTATGTAAAACACTGGAGAGGGGGCTGGTATAAAGTAATACATCTTAACTTCATGAGCTTCATGTAGTCTAGATGGTACCCACAAGGTCCTTCTTATTGTTATCTGCACCAGGGTGATTCTGAGTATCTTGTTCTTGTGTACTGGAAGGGTCACACTCGCCTGCTTAGAGCAACTAGTATGATCCTTCCTATCGTCTTCCTATAGTCTCAGCATAGCCAGGGTGGTAGTCTCCTGGTAAATTCTAACTGTCCCACGCTGGGTGCAGTGGGTATAAAGAGGAGCTGTGCCCAATCTAGAAAACACAGAAGTCTTTTTTTTTCCTATGCAAAAGCAAGGGTTTTATTAATAGCGCTATACTCGGGCCCATAGCATGACCCCAAGCGGTCAGTGGCTAAGAGCCCGAACCCTTCCAGGGAGGATCTTTTTAAGAGATAGTTCCCGCCGATACAGAAAAGCCAGCGCATAACCATCCAATAGATTTAAAATATTACATCAAGGTCTGCGCGCGAGGCAGCCAATCACTTTTGTACCAAGTAACCATTTCCCACCAATTAGATCATTCTTAATACTTCTTTCTATATTTGGTGCGGCTAGATACACGCGTGGGATTATGGGTCAGCAACAGCTATGCGCACGTGCAGGAATGCAATCCAGGCAATTCAGGCCAGATAGTAGATTCTGGGCCGGGGGTCTAATAACCTCTAACAGGAATTTGTTCTGGGCCTTTTGTAGATAACAAAAAGGTTACTTTAAGATGAAAAGGACACTCAGGCCCTAAATTGGTAACTTTCCATGAGTAGGCCTGCCCTGGTTGGGAAAGGGGTTTCTGCCTTCTTTCATTCCCCCCTTTTCTTTAGGAGGGTCTTCTAATCCTAGAGACCATTAGAGACCTTCACTCCGTAGGGCCTGATATTGTTTTCTGACTACTAACAACTTGACTTCACCCACCCGGTCTTTATTAAGAAGGCAAGGCCCAATTAAAATCAATAAGAATATGATGAGGGGTCCGGCTAGGACTGAAAGCAAGGTAGTTAGCCAGGGGGACTGCGCAAAACCAAGACTTAAATCACCCTTTCCGCATTCAGTCTTTTTTCTTAACTGCGCCATGGGTTTCTTATTACCCCAGAGTGGTCTGGCGTAGAAGCAGCACTCTTCCTAGACTAGGTTGCTTCACTGCCACGGGGCCCTTTCCTGTCAATCTATACACATCATACTCCTTTCAAGAGATTTCACCGCCTTATATTTTTAAGGGGAAAATGGGTGAAGGTCCATCTTCTGGAGCTGCTTCATGCTGACAAAGGGACTGTAGACCCTGCCTGTGCAAGGGGTGAAATCTCCAAATGGGTCCCATGCAATGAATGGATCAGATTTTCTGAAGTTATTATTATCTGCAAGAAAAGATCAGATCAATTAGGCTAAGAACATTACTTAGAAATGATTAGGCCCTGAAGGAGTAAAAAGTCCCTCTTTGCCCTAGTGAGGGCAGAATGAAGTCTTAGTAGATGTATAAGTCAGAAGTTATTCAATCAAGGTGACTTCTGTAACTGCCACACCCTCTAGCAGTGTTTACATAGAAGAGAGGTCTCATTAGAATGAACCTTGGCTTAAATAAGATTAAGCTGGGAGTGGGCAAAACAACAAAGCTCCCAAGTTAGCTAAACCTGTCCTCCAACAGCCATGTGTATCTTTTTGCCTCTATTTAATGCTCAGTTCTAGGTTGGCATTAGTACCCTCGACAATTGTTAGCACACTGTTCCATTTTCTGTCTTACCTAGCCTCTGACTCCCACACATTTGTGATAATTTCCACCTTTGGCAAGACCTCCTGATATATGTTTAACTTTGGTCTTATCTTTATAAAGAAGATTTTTACTGTTTCTTGCTCGGCTGTTGCTTGTTCCTGAAGCTCTGTATCATTGCTTCAAATCTGAACCATTTTCTAGCTGGATAGAGACATTTTAGTCAAGTGCTCATTTTTTTGAGTTTTTGTACTATATTTCTCCACTACCTATGGCTCATAGAGTCATTTGGTAGATCTGTTGTGAATCTTATGGATTTTCTTTTACATAAATTCCTATTTTTTGGTCATGCTGCTTTCAATATTCTGCTTGTGATTTCTGTCATTCCTAAGCACAATGTTCTTTTTTCAAATTATTTGAATTTATTTTCACCGGGAAAAAAAACTTCCAGGCCTTTTTGTATTTAGTTGTCTATATTATTCAACCCTGGAAAGTTGTTATCTATGATTTTTTGACCATTGGTTCTTCACCTTCCTATTCCTCAGAGACTGATGATTCTTATACCATTCCCCATGAACTCATCCATAGTTCTCTGGGTGTGCTGTTGATCTATTTTCAGTTTTTTTTTCCATCTCTTCTTGTTTTCTAGGTTTCCTCCATCTAACCTTGGAGCTCCTTAAAATTTTCTTCAGCTGCTGCTATTTTTTCTGCTCTGATGTTCTATATTTTTTAAATATCACCTATGATACTCTTCATTTCTGTCATTTTTGCTTGTAGTTCTCTCATTTTGGCTCTTATATTTTCTTGAGCTTTGGAAACTATCTGTGCCATTATTTTTTGAGCTCATAAACATCAACACCATGGTGTCACTAAAGCCATTCTCTGAGGAGTTAGAGAGCTGGTTGTTGTTTGAGCCTTCTGTGCTATTGTTTTCACTCATTGAACTTGGTGGGCTTCTACGCATCTACCCCATTGGATTGGCAGTGTTCTTGTGCTGAGGGCAAATCCTTTGCAGGTAAGCCTTCCTGGAGACTCTGAGCTATTAGGCTGGGGTTGCTATTTTCTTTCTCTCCTGTTCTTAACCCAGTGCCAGAAAGCATAACTGAGAGCAGTGTGAAAGCTGATGAGTTGAGCTTCAGGAGATGTAGTGATGGGCCCATTAACATGGCCTCTTTCTTTCTTACTTAAAGTTTTTTCTTCCCTCTGTGAAAGACGTTCAATACATTTTTTGTACTGAAAAGCTTGAGATAGTATAGTGGGTAAGGTGCTTGCCTTGGAAGCAGCCAACTCGGGTTCGATCCCTGGCATCACCTGAGGACTTACCAGGAATGATACCTGAGTACAGAGCCAGGAGTAAAACCTGAGTATGGCCAGGTTTTACTAAACTAAAACAAAAACTATTCAACTTACTTTAATCTCTTCCTTTACTTTGCCTCATTAAAATCCAAATGCTCCCAACACAAGTCCCACAAAGGGAAAAGTACATGAATTTGGAGGAGCTGAATGTGATACTTTCAAGATGGAGTCACCACTCATGAGAAAGGAAGGGGATGGTCAGGAAATTACCTTTTCCTGTTTGGTAATCTGGCAATTTTTAGAGTTATCTTTTGTCTCCCATAGGGGAAATAAAAAGTTGGTGCTGGCAGATAGGTGGGATGGGCACCTGGAGGGAAGTGTTCCAGAGCTGCCTGCACTCCGGATGGATTTGGACCTGAACTAACACACAGCACAAGCCTTTGGTAAAGTTTCGTCTCCGCTGCCTGGATGACCTCTCCACCGCTTCTCCCTCTACACTGTGCGTGCCCTTTCCCTTTTCTCTCTGTTCCTCGTTCTTGGCCTGGGCTCTTGGGCTCAGTGGTTAGCAGTCCTTCCCTATTGGGCTCAGTCCTGCGTTACTCTGGGGTGCTGGCCCCCCACCCTACCCAGTCAGCTCAGTTTGGTCATTTCTGTCCAGTGACTCGTTGGCATGAAAATGCAGCCCAACCCAGCAGTCTGGCCACACCTTACTAGTTCTCTGGAATGAGGCCTAAGAAGATAAATTAAAACGGGCCAAAGAGGAAAATAGTAGCAGCAGATCTGTGATGGCCCTAGGTAGGGGTGACAAAGCAGGCATGACGGTGGCCAGCAAGGGGCAGGAGAGTGTTCAGGAAAATAGAAACATTCCATAGAGTCATTGTCATGGTATTAACCAAGCGATAAGTTGCTGTCAAGTAGCTAAATTTCACATTTAAAATTGTCCGGTTTGTGCTCGCTTCGGCAGCACATATACTAAAATTGTCCGTTTTTTTTTTTTTTTTTTTAGTAACATACCTGGAAATGTTTTAAGGGCTGCTCCTAAAACAGTTTAGGGGACCAAACAGTGCAGGAAATTGAACTAGAGAGTCACTCATGCAAGGCAAATGCTGGACCACTTAGTCACTACAGTGACCCCAATTAATCAATTTTATATTACATGTAGACAATATTTCTATTGGCCTGTTTTTTTAAGTGACCAAATAAAGTATAGAGATTATCTTATGCATGTGAATAATAATGACGGCCCATTATTGACATGAATGGGTGGTTGGGGCTGTCCGTGTTTTTCTATTTAAATGTGTCTTGTAAGCAACAGGTTCTGTACTAGGCACTAGAGCAGGAAGCCACCCGGAAAGGGTTTACTTAGCCTCTCATTTTACAGATGATAAAACTGAAGCTTCATGAGGAGCAAAAAGACCAAGAAGCCTGCAGTTAGAATTAGAAACCATGCTTCAGACTCCAGGGAATATGACATATAAGCAACCAAATGCCAGAGTGTAGTAGTTTTGCTGCCAGTGCCAAGCAAATGCCAGTGCTCTGGGGCCATTCCTAGCTCTGTTCTCAGGGGTGACCCCTGAGAGTGAGGGAGACCATACGTGGTTCTAAGAAGTTGAAATAGCATCAACAAGATGAAAGACAAACATGATTTTATTTCTTTCATTCTATTAAATATATATATACATATACAGCAAAACCCAGGGCTTTAATATGTATATATATATATGTATATATATATATATATATATATATATGTGTGTGTGTGTGTGTGTATACACACACATATTCAAAGCTCTGGGATTTGCAAAATTATTCATAGTTGACTTTTAGGTAGACTATGCTCCATCACTGATTCCACCACCAGTGCCAACTTCCTCCACCATTGACCTCATGCTCCCTCCTAGCTCCACCACCACACCCTCCCCCTCCGGCCTGCCTTCTTGACAGGTAGGTATCTTTATAAGTTGTAACAGTTTGGGAACCATGATTTCAGTGTCACCTATGTGGCTTGGACATTTGGAATCTATCACTCCTTAACACCATCAATGTCCCGAGTCCCTTATCTGCCTCCTGTTGCTTCTCTTCTGCCTGTGCTCCCCTTTACCTCATCTCTCTTTTTTTTCCCTCTTCTGCCCATATTCTGGGGGCCCCAGTTTATTTCTATTGAGTACTTTTGAGGATGCACAAACAGGGGCTCATAACTAAGTGGAGAGAAATACTTGCCACAGGCTAACCATATGCACCCAGCCCAGGTCTCAGCCATTCTCGCGCCTACCATGGCCGAGGGGCTGCTCCTTGGTGACTTACTTCTCTTTAGTTTGAACTTGCTGCAAAGCAAACATGCATGTGTAAAATGAAGGTAACTGGCAAAGTTATCTCTTCCCCCCAGTCTATCATTCCTCCAGAGAGGGGACTCAAAGCCCTAATCCTCAGCTCTGACTTTCAACCCAGGTTGAGAAAGAGTGGCCTAGCCAGGAAAATTTCACCCTGGGTCCAGGCCTCTATCTCAGAAATGGCACTTATCAGCTTCCCCCACCACCACCTTCTCTCTGCAATTTGTCCTTTGCTGAGCCCCCCAAAATCTGGGCCAAGTTCACACTCACCGTCAACCTCTGCCTGCTTCACCCCCCCATTATCTCACCAATTTCCCTAGAAGGATGATAGTTTTCTTGACGTGTAACTAGACCAGTTTTCCAACTTTCTTGGCAGGAGGCTTTGTCTATTGAAATAACAAGTCCTGTCTTGCATGGTCCCCTCTCTGAAAGACTAAAATAAAATAAAATTTGAGAATGACAGAGTTGCTGAAATTGCTGAATCAGTGCTGATTATGGAGGCCATGGACCAGGGAAATCTTCCCCATGCTAAACCATCTATTTTGTTGCCTTTCTATTTTTAGATTAGCTTTTCTTACTGTGACTCAGCCCTCAAATTGTTCTGAAAGGGGGCCAGACTGATAGCACAGTGGGGAGGGCGTTTGCCTTGCACGCTGCCTACTCGGGTTTGATTCCCGGCATCCCATATGGTCCACCGAGCACCGCCAGGAGTAATTCCCTGAGTTCAGAGCCAGGAGTAACCCCTGAGTGTTGCCGGGTGTGACCCCAAAAAACAAAGACAAAAAACCAAATTGTTCTGAAAATACTCCTTTTCTCGTGCAAGTCACTCTTTGGTGAGAGAGCAAAGTTTCTCAGTGGATGATAGTAAGTGTGAATAAGAGTATAGTTATCTTTGATTTACCCGGAAGAAAAGTTGGCATTTTATTTTATAGGATTTTGGTTTGTGGACCACACTTGACACTCTCAGGGGCTACTCCTGGAAGTGCTCAGGGAAACCAGGTCATGAGGGGATCAGATCTAACTCTCCTGCATGCTAAGCATGTACTTAGCCTGTTAAGCTCTCCTCTGGCCCCAAAAGATTGTATTTTAAAGTAAACAACACTTGGAATCTTTATGTTTACCATTGCTATCATATCGCCTGCCTCTATAGTAGGACAAATTACTGCTAGATTTGTATTGCCTGATCAGCTCAAGGTGCTTCTGATGTGTAACATGGCTTGGACCCGTGGATCAATACAATGCTAGGTACTCAGGCTGCTGAAGAATTTCTTTTGTAGAGGGGGTCCTTTGGGGCCACACCTGGCTGTGCTCAGGGTTTTCTTCTGGCTCTGAGCTCAGGGGTCACTTGTGTTGGGCACGGAAGACCATATGTCAGATTGAACCCAGGTCAGGAGAGTACAAGCAAGCACCTTACCTATGTATTATCTCTCCAGCCCCTGCGGAATTCTTCATTACCCTAAATAGCATCTTAGCATCAAAACAAGAAGAAAAATGAGTGTTTTTCTGTTGCATGTGAAAATATTCTTGTAAACAACATATTCACATCTCTAACAGCAGGATAGAGACCAAATATAGATAGGTGACAGGTCTTATCTGGAAGGAAGACAGAGCTTACTGTGATAAATAAACTTGGATCATGACAAAATCCAGAGACTCCTTCCTTGACCATCAATTTTTTAAAAATCTAGTAACATGTGACCTTATCAGAGAGATTTATGTCCAACTGTGAATCAAGTTATTTTGAGCTTACCAATGAGAGCTCTTACACGAAAGTGGTGCAAAGCAAGCCTTTGGGGCTAAATTGCTCAGGGCCAATGATTTCCGGAGAATTAATGAGAAACTTTTCATGATGCCATATAGAGAAACAGGCTTTTTCACAGGAGACAGCATATGTAGGTATTTAATAAATGCCTTACTTTAAAAATACATTTGTTAAACGATATTTAGACTATGTCAGACACTATTTGGAGTGTTCACAACTATTTCCTCTGCTCCTTTCTCTTTCTGCCATGAGGCCAGCAAGCAACTTAGCAGTGACGGGACATAAATCAAGAAAGACTGAACAGTCCGGGCGCCCAGGGGGCGAGGCATGGCTGACCCATCTGTTTGGGCTGACACGGTACTTAACCCTTAATTCTAGTCACTGGCAGCTGGGCAGGCAGGAGTGTCCTCTGCAGGCAGGATGCTTACCATGACCTCATTCGTCTGTCACAACAACCCTGCCGGCTCCTCTGTATCCTCCCAGCTCCATGAGGCTGAACCAGATAACTCTTTGATTATTCTATTTTTAGGCCATACATGGATATGTTCACGACTTACTCCTGGCTCTGGGCTCGGGATCACTTCTCTTGGCGGCTCAGGCAACCATCTGGGGAGCCTGGGATTGAACCCATGTTGGCTGCATGCAAGACAAGTGCCTTACTCTCTGTAGTATCTCTCTGGTTCTGAAACTTTAATTTTGTTATTGTTGATTTATTTTTAAAGAAAACACAGAACCAACTATGTAAAATCAACTTAAAGATTTGACTAAGCACTTAAAAATTTTTAAAGTCTATTTTAAATGATGATTTAAGAGTGATAAATAGTAGATCAATAGACAGACACAGATTAGATAGTTAGATAGAAGATGATAGATAGATGATAGATAGATAGATAGACAGACAGACAGACAGACAGACAGACAGACAGACAGACAGACAGATAGATAGATAGATAGATAGATAGATAGATAGATAGATAGATAGATAGATAGATAGATAGATAGATAGATAGATAGATAGATAGATAGATAGAAAGAACAATGGGAAGGGAACTTGCCTTGCACACTGCTGAGCTGGGTTTTATCTCTGGCATCCCATCTGGTCTCCTATGTACCACCAAGAGTGATCCCTCAGTGCAGAGCCAGAAGTAACCTCTGAACACTGCTGGGTGTGATCCCAAAACAAAATAAGATGATTTAATGCAGTTCAAACTAATACTGCTTGCATTTTAAAGAGAGATGAACACTTGGAGTGGTTAAGTAACTCCCGAGTCTCAGAGGAGTTAATGGCGGTACCTGCATGTTCAAGTTCAGTTTCTTCTGAGCTTAGCATGCTGTTTGAGAGCCAGAGATGAAGAACATGGGCTCTAATGCAGTTGTTTGAGTTTGAATCTGAGATCATCCACTTCCTACCTTGGGACTTGGGATAAAAACTGATCCTCTCTCTGGGGCGGAGCGATAGCCCAGCGGGTAGGGCGTTTGCCTTGCATGCGGCCGGCCCATGCCAGCCCGGGTTTGATCCCCGGCATCCCATATGGTCCCCCGACAACCTCCAGGAGTAATTCCTGAGTGCAGAGCCAGGAGAAACCCCTGAGCATTGCCGGGTGTGACCCAAAAAAGCAAAAAACAAAAACAAAAAACAAAACAAAAAAAAAAAAAAAACCCTGATCCTCTCTGTGCTTCGGATAGGCCTGTAAATGGAGATGATAATAATAAAAGTATAGTTTCATCCAGTTGTTAGGGTTGCCTGCAAATAGAGATGATGATAAAAGTGTAGCTGTATTTAATTGGTAGAGCTGTCTGGAAGTCTGAATGAGGAGACCTAACGACTGATAGTGCCAGGTACAGGGGAAGCACTCTACAAGTACTCCCTACCTTCAAGTTTCCTTTAACGCTTCTTTTCCTGCTTGAGTACAACAACACACACGTGCGCACACACACACACACACCTTTCTTGTTTGCAACTATGACATCATCAATATAAGAAACTCAACAATAAAAGTTCCTTTTTAAAAAGGCAATGATTTATCCCAGGACCCAAAGCCTCTCACTATTTTCCTATTCACTGGCTGAAAGTGCAGTTCAATGTGATACTTGTCCGTCCGTCCTTCCTTCCTTCCTTCCTTCCTTCTATTCCTCCTCCTCTTCCTTCTATTCCTCCTCCTCTTCCTTTCTTCCTTCCTTCCTTTTATTCCTCCTCCTCTTCCTTCCTTTCCTTCCTTCTATTCCTCTTCCCTTCCTTCCTTCCTTCTATTCCTCCTCTTCCTTCCTTCCTTTTATTCCTCCTCCTCTTCCTTCCTTCCTTCCTTCCTTTTATTCCTCCTCCCCTTCCTTCCTTCCTTCCTTCCTTTCTTCCTTTATTCCTCCTCCCCTTCCTTCCTTCCTTCCTTCCTTCCTTCTATTCCTCCTCCTCTTCCTTCTATTCCTCCTCCTCTTCCTTCCTTCCTTCCTTCCTTCCTTCCTTTTTATTCCTCCTCCTCTTCCTTCCTTTCCTTCCTTCTATTCCTCTTCCCCTTCCTTCCTTCTATTCCTCCTCCTCTTCCTTCTATTCCCCCTCCTCTTCCTTCCTTCCTTTTTATTCCTCCTCCTCTTCCTTCCTTTCCTTCCTTCTATTCCTCCTCCCCCTTCCTTCCTTCCTTCCTTCTATTCCTCCTCCTCTTCCTTCCTTCCTTCCTTTTATTCCTCCTCCCCTTCCTCCCTTCCTCCCTTCCTTCCTTCCTTCCTTCCTTCCTTTTATTCCTCCTCCTCTTCCTTCCTTCTTTCCTTCTATTCCTCCCTCCCTCCCTCCCTCCCTTCCTTCCTTCCTTCCTCTCTTCTTCTCTGCCTTCCCTCCCTCCCTCCGTCCTTTCCTTCCTTCCTGTGAGGAGTAATCTATCACTCCTTATCATCCTCGGTAACCTTGGTCTTCCTCCCTCCCTTCCTTCCTGTGGGGAGTATGTCTATCACTTTTTATCGTTTTTCATAGGGGCCAAAGCCGGTCCCAAATGAGGGGGGTTTGGGGGGCAAGAGCTCAATTCCTGTAAAGAATTCCGAACATCGTCGCATACCAGGCGCTGGAAATTCCGCCCGGTTAAAGGTCTAGGAAGCGGAGTCAAGTTCACCGGGAGGTTTAGGTGAGGAAATTCCCGACCCTTAAGCTCCAGACTCCGCTCCAGGTTGAAGTCACTCGCTCAAAGAGAACTTGATTTCTTGAGGGCTCAACTTAGAGCCGTTCTTTTGTTCTGTTACCAAAGTCTGTCCAGAGTCGGCCGAGTTGTCTATATGTCACATTCTCACGGCCCGGTTCGGGGGCGCAAGGGTCCCAGGCCGCCGCGCCCTCATCCCCAGCCGCCTCCCACGGCCCCTTTAAGGAGGCCTCGCCCACGTGCCCCGTGACGTCAGAGCAGGAAGAGTTTGAGGAAGTTGCGCTCCGCTGGGAGGTTTAAGATTCCCGCACTTTAATGTTTTCGGGGTGGTACCAGAGACCCCGTTTTTGCCACCCCAGCCCCCACATCCCCGCCCCGCGTCCCCGCCGACAGGTGAGTCCCCGCAGCGGTGCAGGGGCGCGAGACCACTCGGCCCCTGGCGCCGGCGGGCTCGTACCCCAGTTCCCCAAACTTCCGCCGAGCTTGAAGGTCGGGGGGTGGGGGCGTGGATGCTCTAGAGCTGGTCGGAGTCCCGAGGCCGGGCAGCGCCGGGTCCTGGGCTGGGGAGTGTGGGATCGCCCGCACTGGGCTCCAGCTGGCCTCTTGGAGGCGGGAGACCTCTGCTAGAGCCCCGATGGCCCGGGCGAAGTGAAGACACGTGACCGTGGGCACGCGAAAATAGTCTCCCGCCACGTTGGGCGGAGCCGCAGCACCCGCGCCCCTCGACCGGGGCTGGGGGTGTGGGGAGCCTTTCCAGGTCACGGCTATCAGCTCTCCTGCGGGCTGTCATCCCTGCAGGGAAGGGGCGCACAGGCACAAGTGAATGAGAACCAAGAGACAAACCCCCACAAATCCGTCTACTTACAGAACTAAAGTTAGCCTAGTTCCCGGCCTCTTTTATCCTGTTGGAAAGGGAATGCTATCAATTATCTTTCCTATTTTTCTTTCCTAACCCAACTTTCTGTCTCCCCGCCAAAATTGCTTACAGAGGCCTCAGGACATCAGTATGAGCTGGTCACCTTCCTTGCCAACCCAGACGTGTGGGAACTGGGAAATGAAAGAACGACTTGGGACAGGGGATTTGGAAACGTTATCCGGTGGCACAATCAGGTAGGGGCTCTGTGCTGCAGGACTGGGTAGGGGCTGCAGTGAGGAAGGTTCTGCCCCGGGTCTGAAACTGCGCTTGGGGCCTCAGCCTAGCCTTTGCCCCCTCCCTTTTTCCAGAGGCTGGTTCTGGGATCCTGTTGGTGGCGGCCAGGCTTTAGTATCAGATTATGCTACCTTCAAATGAATACCGAAAAGCAAAAAAAAAAAATATATATATATATATCGGACATATCCCTTTTATCACTTGTCTTCCGTTCATTGATTTGCTCTAGCGGGCGCCAGTAACGGCTCCATTCGTTGGGAATGAGATTCATTCAGACCCACAGAGCGGCTGCACAACAGTCTTAAATAGTACTGGAAGTTAGGATTAGGTCCTTCTCAGGATCTTTCACATTTATACACTGTATACAGTTCTAGGCAGGTTCTAGCCATGGCCCATCATCCCAGTGAGCCTAGCAAAAAGCCAGAGGAACCCCACACCATGAGGTCAGTCATTCTCAACATCTGGACTAAACAGCTCCCTCAGAGCTCCACCCAAGAGAAAAGCTGATCTCTCCCCATTGAGGTTCATCAGTAAATGCTCGAGATGAGAGCCTACTACGGAGAGTGTACCACCTCCATGGCAGAGCCTGGCAAGCTACCCGTGTAGTATTTGATATGCCAAAACCAATAACAATTAAGGACCTCATTCCCATGACCTGAAGGAATGGTTTGAGGCTCTTTGTGTTCCTGGAGCGAGCAGATGCCCTTGGGCTACACTTGCTTAGACTGGACATATGGAGATGTTACTGGTGCCCGCTCGAGCAAATCAATGAACAACTGGAAGACAAGTGACAAGTGATACTGTTTTTTGGCATATGGAAACACCACGGGTAGCTTGCCAGACTCTACCATGGCTCTGGGTTCATCCCAGGGGCCCAGTCTTTTCTATGTCAGACCATCAACCACCATCCAGGGCCCACAGGACCCATATACATATACATATATATATATATACACATATATATATACATATATATATATACATATGTATATATATGTATATATACATATGTATATATATACACACACATATATATATCACTTCACTTGACATCCCGTTATTCATCGATTTGCTCGAGTGGGCGCCAGTAACATTTCGGCTAGTCCGAAAATAGTGAGTAGTTGGAAGGTCAACCTAAAGTCAACCTGCAGCAAACACACACACACGTGTACACCAACATTAGATTATCTTGCACTAATGTTTGCCAATATATTACATGTGGTATACAGAAAATAGAAGCATTTAAAAGGATGAAAGAAATTATTTTACTGTCAAATCTTAAATTTTTAGTATTTTAGGCTGGAGAGATAGTACAGGGGTTAGGATGCATGCCTTGTACCCAGCAACCCAGAATCGATCCCTGGCACTGCATATGGTCACACACACCACCAGGAGTGAGCTCAGAGCCAGGAGTAAATGCTGAGCTCGACCAGGTGTGGCCCCCAAAACAAAATAATGAAAATATTTACTGATTATGTATTCACAGGATTGTTTGTAATACTTCACAGCGTGAAATGTTTGAATTCACATAAAAGTGAGAATTATTAAGGATAGTGGATTAAAATCTGTATTTTAAGCAATTTTTATAACAGAATGATTTGGGTGAGCTTAGAATTTTTAATTAATTAATTTTTATGTTTTGGGTTACACTTGGCTTAGAGATCATTCGAATGGTGCTGGGGGTTGAATCTGGGCCTCCCACATGTGAAATTTATGCACTAGCCCTTTGAACAATCTCCCAGACCCATGAGCAATATTTTTGGATTGGCTGGATTCTCTTTGCTTTTATTCTTTTTATGTCCACACACTAGACGCATTAGTTCTTCCAGACTCCTGTTTGTTTGTGCCGATGTTTATCCTTGGATAAACCCAGGGATTACCCAAGACCAGAGCCCCAAAATGTAAAAAGGAAACAAAGCTTTTCTAATATTAACTGATGATCTCCTCACATCACTGATCAGAGAAGCATGTGCCACTTCTGGTACTCCTGAGAAAAATGGACGTGGGGGGAGACAGGGGAACCCTGGTTTAACCTAATAGGATGGCTACTGCTCAAGGGACCCTTCATGCACCAGTAGATTAAATTATTTATGGACCCAAAATTCAGAGCCACTGACATCCTTGAGGCAAGCGTCCTGCTTTTTAACTAAGGGCTATGGTACACTTTTTATGGACTGAAGGATATAGCACCGCCTTCAGCATGGCTACAGCGAGCCAGCAAG
The DNA here is from genome assembly GCA_021461705.1 of Cryptotis parvus. NCBI lineage: Eukaryota > Metazoa > Chordata > Mammalia > Eulipotyphla > Soricidae > Cryptotis > Cryptotis parvus. The sequence continues at coordinate 22,274 of JAJIBD010003945.1, forward strand.
CAGGATCATGGAGACCCCTGACCTCCATATTGGCAAGTCCTTCTGCCTAGCCACCCCTCCTCCCTGCTTGGCATTTATTTAGCACCAGGGGTGGAAGGATCCCTGAAGGCTGTGGGCGCTGGAGAGTTCTGCAGGTGGTGACCTTGTCACCTCCAACTGGGACAGCCAACCCTGTGGTGAGGGGACCTTATAGTCGCAGTTAGCTGTAGTCTGTTGGGTCACAGCAGAGCCAAGGACAAAGAGCCGAACAGATCCGAGATGTTGGAGTTAGCATCACCAAAAGGGCCCAGGTCGTTCTGAGGCCCTGCGAGTTCCTGGGCTGCTCTGCTACATACTTAACCGCAGCAAACATGTGCCTGCAATTGTGCTAGGAAGATAGTGGGTTCTTTCAAAAAAAGTTTTTTGTTTCTAGCTCAAAATGATGCCACTCTGTTCTCTGGGCTTGGGCAACTGTTGTCATGTGGAATTTAGTTTTGGCTTTAGAGTTGAGGCCTTGGAATATGTGTGTGCCTAGATTGATTGTCTAGATTTATTACTTTCAAGCCCATTCCTCAAGCATTCTTAGTTTCTTCAGATCTTTATGTCTAAAATGCCAGGCGTCGGGTCAGACACGCTGTCTTGTGCTGCCTGTCCTGTGCTCAGACAAACCACTTCCCTCAGTAAACTTTGAAAAAGAAATATTTAGGTTTGGGGAGGTGACTCACAGGGGCTGGAGCACATGCTGCATGTGGGAGCTCCAGCTCCTAATCCCTGGTACCAGTGGTCTCCAAGCACGTCTGGGTGTGGATCACTGTATCACTGTCTTCCCATTGTTCATCGATTTGCTCGAGTGGGCACTAGTAACATCTCCATTAGTCCTGTCACAAGCAAGTGCAACCAAGGGCATCTACTTGCTACAGGGACAGGAGGAGCCCCAAACCATTCTTCAGGTTATGGAACTGAGGTCCATAATAGTTACTAGTCTTTGGCATAAAAAGTAAATAAAACACGGTAGCTTGCCAGGCTTTACCGTGTAGGTGGTATAGTCTCAGTAGAAGGCTCTCAACCCGAGCATTTACTGATGAAACTTAAAGGGGAAGGTCAGGTTTTCTCTTGGATGGAGCTCTGAGGAACTATGGAGTCTGGATGTTGAGAATGACGGACTGCATGATGTGTGGTTTGCTCTGGCTTCTTGCTAGGCTTACTGGTATCAGTTAGAACCTGTCTAGAACTGTTTACTATGTATAAATGTGAAAGAAATTGGGAAGAACCTTATGCAAAATTCAGTATCTTGTAAAAATATCGCGGCCAAGGGACATGTGGGTCTGGCGTGGGTGGGTCTCTCTCTTCTGGGGCAACTGGCATGGAGGCGGAGGAAAGGGCAGGGCCCTGGGTGTGGATGTGGGCCAAAAATTATATCCCAAAAAGCAAACTCCTCATTCTGTTGTTTGAGGAGCCTTCAGTCTGGCCTCTCTGCCTTCTAGCATTGTCTGCCCACCCCTTGTTGCTGTCTCTCAGACAAGCCGTCTCTCCTGGACAGCTCCGTATAAATTCTGTCCACTGTTCAAGCATTGGCCGTAGGGCACCTCCTTCATAAACTTGCCGTGGTCCTTTGTCAGCGAGCCACTGGGGTCCCCAACAATATCAGGACAGAAGTTCTCTGCTACCTCCAAGGCCACGGGGAACGGATGAAAACTCACGAGTCCAGTGCAGTTCCAAAAAAGGCTTTCAATAGTACAAAAGCTCCACCACTGCAATCCAGTATAATGAAAGACTTCTAGCTCTGGTCAGAACTTAGACCATACATGAGCGCCCAAGTCTCCTACCAAAGAGAATCCCACCAGAGAGAGTCCCACCAAAGAGGATCCTACCAGAGAGAGAGAGTGCTTCCAAAGAAGGTCCTACCAGAAAGAGTCCCACTGAAGAGAGGATCTCACCCGAGAGAGAGCCCTATCAAAACAGGGGAGAGTACCTCAAGTCAGTCCCCTTATATACACCAAAGTAATCCTAACTTTTTGGGAGGGTTTTGTCAACAAAGAACTCTAAACAGCTTCTAGATATTAGAAGATTATAGAAGGGTGGTGCCATACATTATAGGTATAAACAAAGGATTTCGCCAAGGACTAATCTTTTCTTCTGAGATTATCTCTTATGTAAAACACTGGAGAGAGGGGGCTGGTATAAGGTAATACATCTTAATTTCATGGGCTTCTTGTAATCAAGATGGTACCCACAAGGTCCTTATTTATTATCTGCACCAGGGTGATTCTGAGTATCTTGTTCTCCATATACTGAAACGGTCACACTCACTTGCTTGAGGGCAAACTAGTATGATCCTTCCTATAATCTTAAATGATAAACTCAATGTAGCCAGGGTGGGAGTCTCCTGGTAAATTCTAACTGTCCCACGCTGGGTGCAGTAGGTATAAAGAGGAGCTGTGCCCAATCTAGATAACCTAGAAGTCTTAGTAGATGTATAGGAAGTCAGAAGTTACTCATTCAGAGTCAAGGTGACTTCTGCAACTGCCACACCCTCCATCAGTGTTTACACAGAAGAGAACTCTCATTAGTATGAACCCTGGCTTAAGGATATGTAAATAGATTAAGCTGTGAGTGAGTAAAACAGCAAAGCTCCCAGGATAGATAGGCCTATCATCCAACAGTCCTTCAGTCCAAGGAAATGGGGATTTCTTGCTTCCATTGTATTCCTTCAATGTGTATCCCTTACAATTGTATCCTTACACTGGATAGCTACCCTTCTTTCCTGCCCTGAGGTGTGGAAGGACCCCGGAAGGACTACGGGAGCCAGAGTAAGGGCAGAGTACAGTTCTCGGGGGTGTAGGGCTGTGCTTTGTCAAGGTGCTGTGTTCCTGTTCACTCACAGTTCTTTTTATGTCTCCATGTGTCAGGATCACAAGTCATTATTCATTCGCTCAGTAAATATTTATTGTGTTTCTGTGGATAGAATATAATTAATATCTTTTTGGTTATTGATTAAGACCTTTTCAGAAAAAGGGGCAAGAGTCATTAGTTGATCATTATAAATGTTAAGTCCCAACTGTGATAAATGTGACTGGTGAGATAGTGTGGTGAGACCTGGGGTGTAAAAGTGTCGGTCAGGGAAATCTCAGGAAGTGGTACCTGAGTTATTGGGAGAGGCTGGGCGGGCAGAGAAGGTGGGGAGAGTTATTGGGAGAGGGCGAGGCGGGCAGAGAAGGTGGGGAGAGAGTTATTGGGAGAGGCCGGGCGGGCAGAGAAGGTGGGGAGGGAGTTATTGGGAGAGGCCGGGCGGGCAGAGAAGGTGGGGAGAGAGTTATTGGGAGGGGCCGGGCAGGGCAGAGAAGGTGGGGAGGGAGTTATTGGGAGAGGCCGGGTGGGCAGAGAGAAGGGGGAGAGAGTGCCAGGCACGGGGAATAGCTGTTCTGAGCCTCTGTGGAAGGTAGTTTATGGGGACTAAACAGGATTGAAAGCCGGTGATGGAGCAGTGGACAGGGGGAGCCAGGGACTGGGGAGGGTGAAGTGGGGAACCCAGAGGCAGCTGTTGAGGTCTTGTTTCCGACCGCTGCTAAACTCAGGGATTGATGGGAAGAAGCCCAGAAGTACTAAGAAGTGAGTTCTATGGAAAATAAAGAACCCTCCCTCCCAATACCTTATTAGATAATGTATCCGTTTCCACGGGGAAACTTCTACGACTTTTTCAGATCCAGTGGAATTTCTCAACCAGCTCTCGCCCATTCCTGTATGTTTATCGTCAGCTTGCTGGATCCTACTTCAGGCACCCTTTCTCTAGGGAAGACCAGTGGGTTTTAGTCTAGTCGGATGAGAGACTGCACTGGGTTGCTGGTCTGGAAATAGAGGCGAGCAGTCACATTATCGAGAGCTAATTTAAGGGTCAAATGAGGGCTTGCTAGTAGAAAAGGAAGCAGAGAAGGAATGAAGCGGTCAGCTGTCACAGATACCTAGTGTATACGGGCCATTGGTAGGGCTTGGGCCTGGGAATTCTCTGCCATCCTCCTGCTTGGTTTCAGGGAGGTTCTTGCGTTAGTGTCTGGGATCAGAGCACCAGCAGTGTCTTTCTGGTGGATACGCTTTCTGCTCAGCCTTGAAGAAGCAGCTGGCTTTTGTCAGTATTTAACCACGCTCAGGTTTAAAGGCTATATTCAACCTGTCAGCTATATGCTTAAAACCCCCCATGTACTTAACTCACTTTTGTCTACAAAAGAATAGTTTTACTTTATCACAAGAGAACTTGCATAAAAAGGACCTAAATGTTGGCCTTTTCGGTAAAAAGGGGCAAGAGTCATTAGTTGCCCCTTTGCTGGCATCTTGGGTTAGATCATTGATGCTTAATCATCAGGAACATTTTACTGAGAACCTATTTTGTGCCAGCCTTGGGCTAGGTATTCTACACGTCTCATCTATAGTCTGTAGAATAATCCAAAGAGAAAAGGCAATACTGTTTTCTTCATTCCATTTTAATGTATAGTTTTTGGTGTTGTTACTTTGTTTTGTTTGAACACACCCGATAATGCTCAGGATTTACACCTGGCTCTGTGCTCCCGGATCACTCTTGGTGGGCCTCAGGAGACCATTTGTGGTGCTGGAAATCAAACCAGGGCCACATGTGCCTGTTTGTGGTGTTCACCGGGAGACAAGTGGTCACATTTTGAGAGCTAATTTAAGGGTAAAATTGAGAGGGCTTGCTAGAAGAAAGCGGGCTTGCTAGCACACACATCAGGCTGTGGTGCTTATGGTCCCTACGGTGAGGTGCACTCACAAGGGTCACACTTCTCGCCATGATGCATCTTTTTAGTTGCAGTGTTTGCTAGAGGCTGCACCCCCTCAGGGATGCTTATGGTGCACATGGCTTGTTTGTGGTGCTAATATTTGTGCTTGGTGCACGTGGGACACTGGGCATTTCATCCCATGACCAGATGCTTGCAAGCTGAGCACTCTAATCCACGGTGCTCTGCTCCCAGGCCTTTTGTTCCCATTTTATGGCTGAGGGGACTGAAATGCAGAGTGGTTGTCACTTATCCATAGAAACAAAGCTAGTAACTTGGAAGAGCTGACATTCAGGCCTGTGTCTGAATCTCAAACTCAAGCTTTTTTTCACTGTGGCTTTCATTTCTCCAAGATGGGTGTGATTAAGGGTACCCCTAAAACATGTTCAGTGATCCTCAGGTGCTCCTTTTGCCCTCCACAGTCTAATTCACTTTGAAGCACTAAGGGAAAACCTCACTTAGAGAACAAAATACTGACGTCATTATTAAACAAAGATGACTATTTGGCATTTGGAAGGAGTGTGAGAAATGGTCTCATCCTGGTTCCCCATTTCTTTATCTCATCAAGCGGTGTCTACAGTCCCTGCAGGTTAGTGTTCCCTTCGGTTTTCAGCCCACAGGTCAGCACAAACTACCATTATAGTCTAGACTGATAGTCTTGGTAAGACCTTTATTCAGTGCAATGGAAGAAGAAAAGAAGACGTCCTCCTTGACTTTAGGCTACAACTTTTTAGAACGAAGGACCAAAAGCAGCCACATAAACCTGGCTCAGGTCCTGACTATTAGCTTGCCAGCGTTGTGGCTTTAGGCCATAACTTCTCACTTGGCCTTTTGAGGATGCTGAGCTTCAATCTCTCAGCTCTCAGCATGTTTGGGCAGGACACACAGCAACTGCTCTCTGGCAGCATCTGGAGTCGTTCCAGGGTACTTCCCAAGTATCATGTTCTCTGAGCTTTGATGGTCAGCCTTGGTTCCAGAGGACTCGTGTGAGGAGTGAGGTCATATATGCACTGGCTCTTATAAAACTGTGGAAGGTTAGGTATTACTGAGTATCCTTTCTGTAGGCCCCTGCTAAGTCGTTTGTCCCTTCATTGGGCAAGACTAAACACTGTTCAGCTTCTGAAGACATTATTCACTAAGAATGTAGTGACCTCTGCACTCAGCCCTCTGAAATCAGGAGTAAAATGATGTATCTGTCCTTGATGGAAATAGAATAGTTGGGACCTAAGTTTTAATCCGAGCTTCAAGTTACTCACAAAATTATCTCTCTCATTAAACAAACACTGTAAGGACCAAATGGCCAGAGACAGAACTGGTCTACAGAACTGAGCTTAACCACAGTGGGGGAAGAGAGGGGCTGAGGGAGTAAGCTGAAAGGGGACTCTCTGGTGGAGGGTATGGGGTTAACACCATGCATAAAACCCTATCATTGCATACACACACACACACACACACACACACACACACACATACCCATACATATATACCAATATCCAAGGTCAGGCAAACGTGAATCAGGAGGTCTTGTCAAAGTTGGAGGCTACCACAAATGTTTGGGGAGTCAGAGGTTAGCTAAGACAGAAGGGAACAGTGTGCTAATAATTGTAGAAGTGATAATACCAGCCTAGAACTGAGCACTGAAAGAGAGAGAGAGAGAGAAAGGGAGAGAGAGAAAAAAAAAGAGAGAGATAAAAAGAGAAAAGAGATAAATAACCTGCCATAGAGGCAGGCTAGGGGAGAAGGGAGGGAATCGGGGGACATTGGTGGTGGAAAATGGGCATTGGTGGAGGAATGGGTGCTGGAACACTGTATGACTAAAACCCAAACATGAACATCTTTGTAACTGTATTTCATGGTGGTATAATAAAATAATAAAACAAAAAAATCTATCATTGAAATCACAGTGCCTAAATTAAAAAAAATACTTTTAAATAATCTAACTGATAACATGGTTTTACTTAATTTTCTTTTAAGTACCATGATTTGCAATGCAGGTACTGGTAGGGTTTATGGATATAATGTTTCAAAACCCCCTCCACCAGAGTGCTCACTCCCCCCCATGGATCCGCCCCCCTCCTCTGTTCTTTTCCCTCCCTCCCTCCAGCTCAGTTCTGTAGACTAGTTCTCAGGTTCTGTTGCCTTCAGGCATTTATTTCCTACTGTCCTTATATCCCACGAAGGGAGATCATTCACCTGTACCTTTCCTTCTAGGCAGCATCACTCAGCACGATACTCTCCATTTTCATCTGCATAGCAGCAAACTGCGTGATTTTGTCTTCTTAAAGCCGAGCAGTATTTCATTGTGTCTGTGCACCATAGTTTCCTTTTCCAGTCACGTGTTCTTGGACTCTTGGATTGTTTCCAGATTTGGGCTGTTGTGAATAGTGGTGCAATAAACTTAGGAGCCCCAGCGTTTTTTTCTGAATAGAGTTTTCGGGTTCTTAGGATAGACACCA